>CM049818.1:15693565-15696065 GCA_027422435.1 Schizopygopsis pylzovi | reverse complement strand
TGATAGGTGAGTGTTTGGATGTCCTGCCCGATTGTATTACCACATAGACCAGCCGTTAACAATCTGTCCATCACGGACTGCGAGCCTCTAGTTCGAAGACTCGTTCTCGCCCCCTACAGTGCAATTCGGCTAGGTATACATCCGCGCTAAAATATCAGGGTGAAAGTCATCATAGCTTGCGTAGTATAGACCCAGCTCCCAACCCAACTTTGAGAATAGATTAACGGCGATATTTTTTTTATCGCCGATAAGAGTCTCGCGTTAACGCAGCACGTTAACGCCGATAACGGCCCACCACTAATTAAAATACAAAATATAGTGAAATCACTATTAAATAGCACAGTAACAAGGTCGGCAGTTTAAGACATTAACTTAAGCACAAAACACAAGATACTTCTCTGAACACATGCATTCACACATTGCAGAAAGAGAGAAAGTGAGGAAAGGATGAGTTTAGGGAATGAAAATGTGAAATACCAAGTTTACAGCAATATGTGCCATTGCATAGACCCAAACAACCATCAATCACTTATTTAACCCTCGCATTGAGTTTCTCAATGAGGCTAAAATTTGTATTAAATGCACCAGCTCAGCAAACATCTGGAAATTACTTGCTTCAGAGACGTTTGTACTTTATTCATTTATATGAAGTGCTTTTTATGGCAGTTTCTGTTTGTAAAAGCATTTATACATCACAATAATCCATATCTCAATATCGCTAATAATCTAGTATCATCCAGTAACTCTATTTCTTTCGTGGCACCCCACTCACACACTCTCCCCTTAGCAAAGGTCTCTCTGGCACTCATTAACAAAGGAAATCACTTCCCACCTCTCTTTCACTGCATGCTATTACTCTGAATCCCACAAACTCACGTTCTACTGATCAGCTACTCCACGGTGGTCACACCCTCTCCTTTACACTTCCACACAATCTCTTCTATTGCCCTTTTCTAGAATAAATTTCTCTCAAATTAGTATATGGTGCATTTTTTCGGAAACGATACATTGAAATTGATGAAATGTTAAAATTTATGTCTTGCCGATTTATCTCCAACCCTCTCTCAATCTTCCATAGACTGCAACACTGAAGAAGTGGTAATTCACCTAATTGAATTTTTTGTTATCATGGCTAATGTGAGTGAAGGTCATTTCCATGCATTGTGATTTAATCTCACTCAACTGATTTTAACACAATTCCTTAAGATAAACAAACCGCGTTCGTTGTAGCTAACCCGGTATTTGCAAAACATCGGATACAAATTGGAAATGCAGTTTTATATCATGTACCAAGGTGTCAGTATAGCAATTTGTTTGCCCAGAAGATCTTTTGAATTTAACTTATTGCAACATTCGAAGAATAAAGTTGAGGTTAGTTATGCGCATCACACCAATGAAAATACAAGTTTCTCAATTGCGTTGTACCCAAATATATAATATTATTATGCAGTATATAGTTTCTCAATATTTAAATTTGTGTGATCACATTTACTTCATCGAAATTACTTACTTCTTTCGTTGAATCCCTATTTCATAATCTTCTAAGTTCTTTTTTTTAAAGATTTACAATTTAATTATTGTATCATTGTGTAAATTACTTATTGCTAATCTTAGAAATCAATCAATTATTCACATAAAATTACTTTCAATGTAAATTTTTTATAAACATTTGATTATAGGCAATTCATTTTATATCATAATTATAGTTCCATGTTATTGCCATTTAAGTTGCCTTTTTCTTTTCTAATATTGTAGTTTCTTTACTTTTTATACATGAATCCTCTTTGTTGTTTGTGATGTCAGCTTTTTACAGGACAAGTTTGCTCTGTCAATCAAACTTTCATTTTCTAAACTACCAACAAAGTTCTCTTTGTATCATAATTAATAAACATGTTATTACATAATATGACGAGCTGAATTGTACTTAATTGTTTCAATATGCATTACAATTTTTGTTTACTTTATGAATGTTGTAGAATAATAAGCATTAAGAAACCTCAGATATTGGAAACAAAATTTGATGTTTTTAAAATAAAAATCTAAATGATGTGTTCAGACAGATGTTTATTCTGAAAATTAAATCCTACCATTAATTAAAAGGTTTTTTATTTCTTTTAGAACTATCCTCTATTTGCTCATCGTTTGTGCACTTTGTTTTTTTTGCTGACTATTATTTATAATTTAGGCTTTCCATTCGGTCTCAATGTACCTAGTTTGATATCAACATGTTTAAACCAAATCTTGCTGGTTCAGATTTGAGCAGCACAGCACTAAAATGCGACCAGTCAAATTTTTCACACTCTCAAAAAATGGTTGCAAATGTGACTATTTTGGTTGCAGTCTTGAGCCCTGAACGTTGGACACAATTGTTGGCACCCCTAGAAATTCTTATGAGTAAAATATCTCTGAAGTATATTCCTATTCATATTCACAATTTTGAGCACTCCAGGGTGATTATGAACATAAAAGTATCCAGCCATGGCTTTCTGTATCATAGAAA